>JAVTVY010038130.1:0-17273 GCA_036873755.1 Hanleya hanleyi | reverse complement strand
CCTCAAATCGGAATGTACACCCCGAGAACTACAAGATGACACCTTCCAGGACGCATTCGAAACGTGAATAGCCCATCTCGATCCCAAATACCTTCATGTACCGGTAGTGCCCGAAAATGGCCACTTTACTTACTACAACCAACTGCGCCTGCGCAGATTGACGCGACTTGCATTCAAAAACACGCCATTCTGACTCTACCCCACACAAGCTTCACTTTGACACCCTCCACGACCCATTCGGACCCATAGCGGTCCATCTCTACCCCAAACACCTTCATGTACTGCCCCAAAATGGCCACTCTACTTAATACAACCAACTGCGCATGCGCAGATTGACGCGACTTGCATTCAAAAACACACCATTCTGACTCTACCCCACACAAGCTTCACTTTGACACTTCACACGACCCATTCGGAACCGTGATTAGCCCATCTCTAACCCAAAACACACCCCCTACATAGCACCCAAAATGCCTGTTTTCTATACTACGGCCAGACTGGTGCATGCGCAGACTATTGAAACACGGACGAACCATTAGCCCAGTCGGATGCTGCTGCACGAGAGCTTCGGGGGCCAGTGCACCCTCACTCGACCCCATTGGACCAACAGACTCACCTAGACTCCAACATGTCCACCCTGTATGGCCCTATACACCCATAGCCATGCAGTATAGGCTCTAAGGGCCTACTCCAGGCCTTGGTGACTTTTTTCAAAAATTTCACCGATTCGCACGGGGACACTTCCTATCATGTTTTAAATGACGAGACGAGTAAAACGAGACCCCACAACCCTACCGCAAATGTATAGAAGTACGTTTCCCAGGGGAACAAACATTGATCCTATACCCTCAGTATGGGACTATATGGGGCTCGGTGACTTTTTTCAAAAATTTCACCGATTCGCACGGCGACACTTCCTATCATGTTCCAAATGACGAGACGAGTAAAACGAGACCCCACAACCCTACCGCAAATGTATAGAAGTACGTTTCCCAGGATGGTCCTATACCTCCCATACCCCATATAGGCATTTTCCTGTAATTTAGGATAAAGTCCGTATTCCGTATTTTTTCAGGAAAATTTTTACATACACCCACCCTGGAACTAGGGGGAGATAACTCTATTGATAGACAAGCCTCGTTAAGCCCGGCGACCTATATACCCCTCATACCCCATATAGGCATTTTCCCAGGTTTTTCGATAAAGTCCGTTTTCCGTTTTTTTTTGTTTTTCTAGGAAACCTTACATGCACCCACCCCATTGCCTGGAATGCCTCTTCACCTAGGCTTCACTTTGATAACCTCACTGACCCCATTGGTCCATTAGGGGCCCCCCTAGCTCCAACACGTCTATTTCCATACCCTTGGACCACCGCGCATGCGCAGAATGACCCTAATTCAACCCCACACCCAGTCCATCAGATGCCCCTTCATGAATGCTTCACTTTGATACCTCACTCGACCCCATCGGTCCACTAGGGCTCCCCTAGCTCCAAAAAGGCTATTTTCATACCCTTCGGCCACCGCGCATGCGCAGAAGGTTATAGCCAACCCAAATACATAATCTTGTCAGATCCCTCTTCATGAACGCTTCTGCATTGATACCTCACTCGACCCCATCGGTCCACTCGTCGCCCCCTCAGCTCCAAAAAGGCTATTTTCATACCCTTCGGCCACCGCGCATGCGCAGAATGCCGCTATTTCAACCCCACACCCAGTCCATTAGATGCCCCTTCATGAATGCTTCACATTGATACCTCACTCGACCTCATCGGTCCACTAGGGGCTCCCCTAGCTGCAAAAAGGCTATTTTCATACCTTTCGGCCACCGCGCATGCGCAGAAGGCCGATATTTCAACCCCACACCCAACCCATTAGATGCCCCTTCATGAATGCTTCACATTGATACCTCACTCGACCCCATCGGTCCACTAGGGGCTCCCCTAGCTCCAAAAAGGCTATTTTCATGCCCTTCGGCCACCGCGCATGCGCAGAAGGCCGATATGTCAACCCCACACACAACCCATTAGATGCCCCTTCATGAATGCTTCACATTGATACCTCACTCGACCCCATCGGTCCACTAGGGGCTCCTCTAGCTCCAAAAAGGCTATTTTCATACCCTTCGGCCACCGCGCATGCGCAGAAGGCCGATATGTCAACCCCACACCCAGCCCATTACATGCCCCTTCACGAATGCTTTACATTGATACCTCACTCGACCCCATCGGTCCACTAGGGGCTCCCCTAGCTCCAAAAAGGCTATTTTCATACCCTTCGGCCACCGCGCATGCGCAGAAGGCCGATATGCCAACCCCACACCCAGTCCATTACATGCCCCTTCATGAATGCTTCACATTGATACCTCACTCGACCCCATCGGTCCACTAGGGGCTCCTACAGATTGCCGAACACTTCCACGAAAACCCACGGGTTTGGGACTACTTTCGGTCCGCGGAGGCAGACCGCATTACCACCAGACCGCATCACCGCGGAGAAATACATGCCCCCAAGGTCACGCCCCATTCATCCCAACCGGAAGTGACGTCATACCTGCGCACAACACTCCTGCGCACACACCCCAATACCTCCTCAAAACCACCCCATTTTTTTTCTGCGCATGCACAGTGGGGCGCTATTTACTCAATTTACTCTTACTATACTACTTACCCATGTAGTTTCAAGTTTAGTTTGCTATTCTATATGACATCTGTTTACGGATCCATGAAAAATCTACAGATGATCCAGTATTTTCAGTAAATCATGCTTCGAAATGTTCGTGACGGAATCACCTGAAACGGACATGACTCTTGACTAGTGTTGCTTGTCTATTTTTTTGCTGCTCTGTTTCAATCTGACTATTCTTATATGAAATCTCTTACTAACATACAGTACCCAAGGATGATAAGATTTTTTTCATCGTGAGGAAAACGCGACTGGATCATCCCAGGGGTTAAATCTAGTCCGTGACGGAATCGACAAAAAATCGTGATGGAATCACGAGTGCGCTTTTTAAATCTTATCGGTAAAAGTGCTTTATTAATTACACATTTTCTTCAAAAAATATTCCTAGAGTGAATTTATCTCTTCTACTTAGAAAATTAAAACTCTGACCTCTTATTTTTACTAAGGTATACAGCTCCCGCCACATGCATATCTTTTCTGCAGATGTTTCAAAATAGTATAGTTTTCAGTAAAGTGCAATTTTTCTTCTTTGACAATTTAGAATTTCCCGAGTTCTTCATGTTAAAAAATTGCGCGAAAAATATTTCGCTATCAAAACACATCTTCTCTATTATTGGCTCGTTCCCGGGGATCATAGGAAGCGAATAGAACAAACAGCATGCTAATATAGGGTCTACGACAGAATGTGGAGTGAATTTTATGCGAAAAAGGGCTGTTTAGCAATGTCCGCTTTTCCGTGGAATTCATGAGCGCACGATTGAAGTATCATGGGAAGATATATATTTCCAGTCGCTATCTCCCCCCCCCCCCCCCATCTTCAAACAAAAGGAAAAGAAAAAGCCGAGAGAGCGCCTCGTGAGGCAGAGTTATTTTTCCAGACTACAACAACAACAGTTTTTGCCTGTATCACAGTTCGAGCTTCCGATGACCCTTCAACCTTACCCAGACGACGGATAATATTTGACAGATTATCCGGCTAAGTTGTTGATCGGTTTCACAGATAACGATTGAAGCATGGGAAGATATATTTTTTCAGTCGCTACAGTTTCCAAATAAGGCATCATTTCCCGGCAGGGTACGTAAACATCAAAGAGTTTACTCCCGCCGAAAAGTCTGGCTTTGTTAGGGGTAGAAAATATCAAAAGTTTGTGCCGTGCGAAGATGTTAATCTCCTTGAAGTAAACGTCAATCATTGTCAGAGCGAAAAGGTTGAAATGGTCGTGATTGGTTTATTATAGGATCTCGTAGAATATCGGCGAACACTTCGCACGAAGTTTTCATAGCGTTACGTCTAGATGGTATTCCCCTGATTTACCATCTTGGTTTACCTAGATTGCATATATCCCGTAAAGTCCTTAGTTATGCCCCCAGGGCGTCCAAATTTTGTTTCGCAGTCAAAAAAAAAATCGATTTTTTTTTCGTCGAATTTTCTATAACATACCCATGGCAATATCTCGGGAACCAAGACATATAGAGACTCGCGGCTTACGGCGTTACGGCTCGCGGCTTACGGCGTATACGTTCATTAATAGTATCTGTGTTCAAGAAAACTGATCGTAGATATATTAATGTCGGAAGCCATAAAGCATTCTTTAGCTCGACTACATACAAGAGATTTCATTCATGGGATGTTTCTTTCTTTATAAAGTTGCTTGAATTTCTCATTAAAAATATCTATGTGAAATTCGGCAACACAATATATCAGCAGCATATAGGTATTCCAATGGGTATTAATTGTGCACCCCTGTTGGCTGACCTGTACCTGTTCTCTTATGAATACATGTATGACTATATGCAGGCGCTTTCAAAAACCGATCCATTCAAAGCCCATTCCTTCTCATTCACCAAACGCTATATAGACGCTGTGGATAATCGCTATATAAATGACGCAGTGAAGGATATATATCCACCTTCACTGGATTTGAAGGAAACTACAGATAGCCCTACAGGCACATCACATTTGGATCTCTATCTCTATAAACATGAAGCGGGCATTCTCTCTCGTCGACTTGATGACAAAATTACAATTTCGACATCGTAAACTATCCCTTTCTGGACAGTTATTTTCCAGTGGGACCTGCATATGGCGTATACATATCTCGCTTAGTAGCATTTGCTAGATCCTGTGTTAAATGTGACGATTTTAATCAACGTCACAAAACATTGTTGCAGAAACTTATAAAACAGGGCTATTCCACCAAGCGCCTCCACTCAAAGTTTCTCAAAGGACTAGTTGCAGTAAGGCGGATTTCTGTCCTATAGGTGTTGCATTAAGAAACAAAATTTTCATTTCACCAGTACAACTGCCAACTTGGAATATTTCAAAGTGAAATAATAGCTGGGTATACACAAGAAAACTCGATCCAAAATTATGCATAATGTGGATGTTAATAGGATGCAACAACGAGCAATTGTGCGTTTTTTTACTTTTGAGGGGGAATTCCCATAGCATTTCCCTATATTCCGAAAAAAACACCTCGCAAACCAAACTCATTCTGATATCAATCTCGTTATTATATAATCATGTTTCAGTTGTGTTAATTTCATTTTGGTTCAAAAAGTGTTTTTTGATAAAAATTGAAAAATCAATTCGTTGATTTTTGCAACATGGCACGAAGTGTTGCAATGCCAAATGCGTGATAGCAACAATAGATTACGCCAGTGGCCGTGTGGTAAGTTCGTACGCTTCGGTGAACCACGCTTGATTTTTGTGAGTTCGATCGGTCATTGACACAAACTTTTTTTTCGTGTCCATAAACACTTGAGATTATTTTCACCGAATTATGAAGCATAATAAAACTTCAAAATGTCTTGAATGACAATTAAAATTATAGATAATAAGTTCTTAATTCGATTGTGACAAAAGTTCTCGTGCACATGCGTGCAGTGTCACAGTATACATGTATAACTGTTGGGTAACTGTTCTACCTTCAAGTCAACCGCTGAACGTTATTATTCGTCAATTTTCACTTAGATCTGTTATGTTGAAGGCATCATAGAAACCGATTTATATAGCGTTTATGTGATCAACTGTCAACATGAGTGCCACCTTTGGAAAGGTGAAATGTGAACTGTGTGTGCGACTTGTACCATCAGGCCAAACAAGAAAATTATCTGTGTCGCAATTCGATTGGGCTCAGGATGAATGTGAGCATGACATTGACGAACATGGATCGATTTGCCCACGTTGTAGAGGACGGTTCTACAGATCTGCTAGAAGAAACAGTGAACCAGCAACACCCAAAGTTACGCCTCCAGCACCCAAACCAGATGTTCCCGGGGACTGCGTTCTTCTTCCCTTTGCACGTGTTGGAAGGTCAAGGGCAAAGTGTTGTATTTGCAAAAGGAGAGGTGTGAACATGAAGTCTGTTCCACCCGAGGCCCGAATGGATATTTTTATTCGACAGGCCATTCTCGCGCCAACAGGAGTTATTTGTTGCGCCAGCCATTTGATTGGAACCCACTTGAGAAATGGGCACGAAATCGACGAGAGCAGTTTAAAGAATCGAACTGTAACATTGAACGCAGGAGATGTGACCGCCTTATTGGCACAGCTACGTGTGGTTGTGCTGTCATCTGCATCCAAACGAATCAGCTTTGATCCAGAAACTATGTCAGATGATGACATGTATAATCTCACAGGCCTGCGAAACGATCAGTTTGATGATTTAGTTTCTCATGTCCATAGTATGAGAAGTACCAGGCTAAGGTCCATACGGCAAGCTATTGGGATGCTACTCCTCAAGTTAAGAACGGGTCTGTCATTGAGGTAAGATTGAAAATCTGCATGTTATTGGAGTTTTTTTCCTTAGAAATATTTCCCATGTTGCAATGGAACCCAACACGTTTCTACAGAAACGCATATCCGCTCCCCCAAATCAGCTCCCCCATGATATCCCAAATAGAAGATATATGAAATTAATTAGATTAGCTGACATAAATATAATTAAGACATCATTGAACTTAAAATCGCATTTTTAATCATCCACAGATTGTTGGGAACACTTTGCTGCATCAACAAACGCTATCAGGTGTCCAGGATTATACAATCGGCAAAGGCAGCCCTAACCACAGATTTTGTGCCTCTCTATTTCGGATTCCAGCATATTACACGGATGCAAGTTATTGAGGAGCATACCACAGATTTCGCCATCCAGCTCTTCAGTACATGGGTATCTGATGCAGCTATTCTGATTCTTGATGGAACCTATGTTTATATACAGAAGAGCTCCAAGTACTATTTTCAACGACGCAGCTTTAGTATGCACAAACACCGTCCCCTTGTTAAGCCAATGGTCATCACTTCTACCGATGGCTACATTATCAGCATTTTGGGACCTTACTTTGCCGATGGGAAGAATAATGACGCGTCCATAGCTGTCCATGCCCTGAAAACCAATGCCGAGAATATGATGCAGTGGCTGCAAGAAGAGGACATCTTCATCCTGGACCGTGGTTTCAGAGATGCGCTGCCATTTGTACATGACTGTGGATTACAAACCGAGTCACCGTGCTTCTTGGACAAAGGAACAAAGCAACTGTCTTGTGAAGATGCTAATTCATCTAGGCTAGTAACCAAGATTCGCTGGGCAGTGGAACGTGTAAACGGCCGGTTAAAGCAGTGGCGTTACTTAGACAAAGTGGTCCCAAATGCAGATGTTCACAATCTTCAAGAATTCATCCATGTTGTGGCTGCTTTGTGCAACAAATACAGGCCTCCAGTGGCGACAAATAACCTTGCAGATTGTGACGTTGCCGTAAAGATGTTTGAGCTCGCCAAAACAGCTAACGTCGTTCAAGAACGTGTAAATACAGAAGTTCACCTCAAGCACGGATCCACAACCTGGTCACCGATCGATACTTCGTGCGCCCTTCCCGATTTCCCAACATTATCGAAAGAGGAAATTCGGTCGCTGACCTTCGGTGTGTACCAGGTGAAACAAGCCTCCAGTTATGTGGACGAATACCTGCAAGAGGGGAAACCGCGCATCTTTGTAAGTCGAGCCACATCTGACATAGTCCATGCCCGTATCCAGTCAAGACACACGTCTTCAAAACAACACAATATGTGGATACAATTTAGTGACGAATCGGTTGATGGATGGTACTGTCAATGTCCTGTTGGTGCCCGAACTGTGGGGTGCTGCTCCCACGTCGCAAGTATCATCTGGTACTTGTCATTTGCAAGACACGAGGAATATAGTCGTAAACCGGACAGACTAACGCCTCTCCTGCACGATGCCGCGAATATTCCCAGCACGGATACAGAGGACAGCAGTTCCGATGATAGTGACTGAGGAAACGATCAGCTGGATACAAACTGTATATATACTCTATCTAGCGCTTCAAACCGAACTGTATTTAGGTGTATATTTATTTCAATCGTATACTTCTGTTACATGAAATATGAAATGAAACTGTCAGAAAATGACAAGGAAAAATTGAGTAAAATTCTATAATGAAAATACATATATTTCTTATGTTATATGTGAAACCATAAATTCGTTTGGAGTGGCCTAATCTCGAAACCGGTGTCATTTATTTTTAGACAAAGGGAATCCGCTGTTTCGTGCAGCGTCACAGAGCTTTCACATAAAAGCGGCTTGACAATAGAAGGTCAGCGTAGTACCGTCCGCTATCTTACCGCAACTCGTCCTTTGGCGATACATATCGCATGCTGATAGCAAAATACGAACGTAGCATGCAAGATCTATGGTGCTACGTTTCGTAACTTGTGTCTAATTCCGCTTAAACCGGGGCTAGGGGCCGTATGAACGCATGTACTTCAAGATCCTCATGGTACTCATATGAACAATCACAATCAAAGCGTGACTGAGATACATCATTCTTTAGTTGGAACATCATGATGTCTTGCCGGCATCATTGAAAACTGTTGACCGCTTCTCTCTTTCAGGAAACAAGCCTATGTTTATGTATACTATGATTGTCTGTTTGAATTTGGTGCTAATACTGTTATGTGGAATTTGGAATAGGTCTTTGGATTATGGACGCGGATATTCTCTAATGGACGACGGCTGGATTATGAATGACGGACTGGACGCTTGTAATTGTATTCCTCTCGTATAGATGCACAGTGAAGGCCCTATACAATTTTATCGCCCGGCGGTAACTTTCGCCGCAATTAGACAATTATCGGTGTCACGTGATTTGACCATTTCTCGAGAAATAAGGGACATATGCGCACGCGGTTTGCGGCGTTGCATTCCTCGTGCCGGGGTCTACCGTATAGCTTTTATGCGAATTTATCGAATTTCGGTAACTTTCGTCGCTACTCGAGTGCGGATACGTGGTGGTGGTGGGCGTGGGCGTGATGGTGATGGTCGTGGCGGTGATGGTGGTGGTAGCGGTGTGTGGTGGTGGTGGTCGCCGTGGTTGTGGTGGTGGCGTCTGTAGACAGTATATACCCGTTATCGCTTTGTATTTAGCTACAGACTTTTCAGAGCTATCGGACATGTCTGAACACTCTTCATAGAACTAGCATTGGCGTATTAGGGTAAAAGAGGAGGAGGAGGATAAAATACAGACAATCCAATAAGAAGATTACAAAATAAACGCTTTATTCATCAACTCATAGCACTGCTTTACAAATAGAGAAAAAACTGCTTTTTTTGGTTATCATTTCGACATCTAGCCTTCCATTCAATGTTTATCTACAAATATTTCTACTAGGGTCTTTATTCGGAGTCCTCGCTTTCACCGTCATCAATCAACTTATCGAGTAAGCATTTCCGCAACTTAATCGTCTGTTTGAGTGCAATCTGATTAAAACTCAGACTTAATAAACCGCTCCCCTATCGGACATGTCGCTGATTAAGATCTGG
The DNA here is from genome assembly GCA_036873755.1 of Hanleya hanleyi. Classification (NCBI taxonomy): domain Eukaryota; kingdom Metazoa; phylum Mollusca; class Polyplacophora; order Lepidopleurida; family Hanleyidae; genus Hanleya; species Hanleya hanleyi. The sequence continues at coordinate 7,747 of JAVTVY010038130.1, read as the reverse complement.
GACAGTTCCTATCTTAAATCTGTCGCGCATGTCAGACTGGCGACCAATCAGAGTCCAGCCTCAACAGGCGAAGAGCCTGTATTGGCGCTTTCCATTTGGGGGCAACGCCAGCATTGCTCGGGCACAGTAAATGGAACGTGCACAATCAAGGCATTGCCAGCAGCCGCGCCGACTAGGCGAAATGGAAAGCGCCCTATATTCAGTGGCGGCCAAGTTCAAGGGCGAGATCGAAAGTTATGGTGTGCCATGCGTGCCCGCATTAAAGCAGGAGCAACTGCATATGTTTTCTTGCATGCTACGTAAAAAGACCCTGTATAGCCGTTCTTCCTACCGGCTACGGGGAATCTTTATGTTGCCGAGTGTACGGACGAGACGCAGAAAAATCCAACCCCGATGTAGGCGGCTGAAGAAGTTCTTGCTGTCGACTCCAGTTCATGAGCGATCACCGAAGATTATTATTTGCTCCGTTGCTCTCTTTACTCCCCGTTGCTCTCTTTATTTAATGACAGACCAGGTGAAAAGATCAAGGGATATTTCTTGCACTGCTGGATATATAGGTACGGTTATTTTGTTTCATAAAATCAGTTTAAAACTGCATCACAACAACATTCGGAGATTAGGAGATTAGCCGTCACGCTATACTACGAGGCGTCTCATTGGGCGACTATTTGACCCGGAAACTATTTGATTCGGAGTTCATCTGACGGATTTGTTATAGCAACTGTCCCAGATCTTAATCAGCGACATGTCCGATAGAGGAGCGGTTTATTAAGTCTGAGTTTTAATCAGATTGGTTTGAGTGCTTCCTCGTAGTCTATGTCGTATATCGTTTGCAGACGCCTCGTTGTTTTCAAAATCTCATGTAAGATTGTTGCTGTAAGACAAACCTGATATACAGTTTACTACATAGTCGTTACAGTCATACGTAGTGTCAGAAACTTTTAAGAGCCTACGTAGCATAACTGATTGCTCCGGAAAAGTTGAGAACTTGGCGAAAAGTACAATATTTTATGACAACAACAACGTCATATATTTACCGACATGGAGAAATTTCAGCCTCCAAACCCATTAATTTTAACCGGACACATTTCAGACAACTGGAAACGGTTGCAACGTTTTGCAATATATATGGAAGCAACTGGCGCAGATGAAAAGCCGGAAAAAACAAACGGTCTATTTTGTTGCATGTTATCGGTGCAGAAGCCCTTGAACTATTCAATACATTCACATTCACGAACGAGGACGATGCAATGAAACTGAATCCTGTCCTAGAAAAATTCGAGGCATTTTGTACACCCAAAAAAAACTTGACATTGGAACGATTTCATTTTAGCCAATGTGTTCAGTCAAATGCTGAATCGGTTGACCAGTTTGTTACCCTTCAGCGAAAGTTAAGCCAGTCGTGTGAATATGGTGACCTAGCAGATTCACTGATTAAAGATCGCTTAGTGTGTGGTATCGGGGAAAATGCCAGCCGTGAACGATTGCTACGAGAAACAGATCTAAATCTGTAGAAGGCCATGCGCATCTCAAAAGCGGCAGAGGTAGCAAAAACTCAAATTAAAGAGCTACACCAAGAAATGAAAGTGGAGTCTGTTACCTCTAGTCAACGCAATCCTCAACCGAAATTCCACAACAGGCAGAAATTTGATAAAACAGGTAAGAAATTTACCCCGAAGTCTTCCCAACAGCAAAAATTTGACCTCTCCAAATCCAAGTCAGATGAGAAAAAGCACCAGTGTCGCAGGTGTCGGTCATGGCACACTTCAGGAAATTGTCCAGCATATGGAGCTAAATGCATGAACTGTAATGGGGAAATCATTATGCCAAACAATGTCAGTCTCAGTGTAAACTCCACACAATCGATGAGTTCTCTGATGAATTCAGTGATAACTTTCAGTCACTGTGTATTCCGTAAACAGTCGGAATAACAAAGTCGCTGATTGGATAGCACCCTTAGAAGTCCATGAACGTATTATCTCTTTGAAGCTTGATACTGGCGCCCAGGCGAATATCCTATCCGAGTCAGATTAGTATGCACTGAAAAATCGACCAAAACTTCCCAAAACTATGGAAGGCCCGAAGGGTCACTATGAGAGCAGCATTCCAGTTAACGGTAAATGTATCGCCTCAATCCAGTCAAATGGAAAGAAATACAAAGTTGCTTTCTTCATAGGACCAGGTAAAGCACAACCTCTGCTTGGCCGTGAAGCATGTGAAAGGCTGAATTTGGTGAAATTAGTTAATGAGTTAAAGAAATCCCCAGACACGATAGATGAATACAGTTCACTTACCACAGAATTTCAAGATATCTTTCAAGGATTAGGCTGTCTTCCCGGTAACCATACCATCGTGGTCGATGAAGGTGTACCACCAGTTGTCCATCCAAGTCGCAAAATTCCATTTGCCCTGCATGACGAGTTAAGAGCGGAACTGGAACGGATGGACAAACTATCGGTTATCGTAAAAGTTGATGAACCAACTGACTGGGTTAACTCCATCGTCGTTGCCAAAAAGAAAAACAATGACATTAGAGTTTGCTTGGACTCCAAAGACCTAAATCTAAAGTTCAACACGACAAAACCGTAAGATTGGTCTTGGAAAGAGCCAGAAAAGCCAACGTAAAGCTGAAGTTTGGAAAATTTAAGTTCGGCATCAGTTAGTATTCATCGGAGACAAATTGACAGTTGAGGGTATAACGCCATATGACAGTAAAGTATCAGCGATACAGAACATGCCCAGACCTGAAGACGAGGCTGATGTGCAGAGATTTCTCGCCATGTTGACATATTTGGCCAAGTGGATTCCAGATCTATCACAGAAATCTGCTCCACTCCGTGATTTGCTAAACAACAAAACACATTGGCAATGGGGACCTGAACAGAAATAGTCGTGGACTACACTCAAAAAAATATTGAGCACAAAACATGTTCTACAGTACTATGACCCGAAAAAGCCCATCAAGATATCTTCGGGTGCATGTAAAGATGGCTTTGGTGCAGTTATCCTCCAGCTACATGATGAGAATTGGCTACCAGTTGCATATGCATCACGCGCCATGCTCGACGCAGAAACACGCTATGCCCAATAGAGAAAGAGCTATTGAGTATCACATTCGCATGCGAGAGGTTTCATCAATTCATTACGGGGCGAAAGTTCAATCAAAACAGACCATAAACCTTTGGTTAACATTCTCAAGAAGTCGCTAACAGATTGTCCACTCCGTATCCAACGTCTGCTCCTGCGATTACAGCGTTATGACCTTGAGGTTTCATACACACCAGGCAAGTTCCTAGTCCCAGCTGATGCCTTATCTCAAGCGACAGACAAAACATCATCAGCAAGTACAATATTACCTGGCGAAGTAGACGTCCACGTCAACCTGGTTCTACAGACGATGCCGATCTCTGACAAGCGGATAAATCAAATCAAATGAATCAAACCGGGAAACTGCCAAAGATCCTGATATGACAGCTCTCAGGGATATAATGCTTACCGGATGGCCTCAAAACAAGCATGAATGTCCACGTGGAACATCCCCATAACGAAACATCCGACAAGAACTGTCAGTAGCTGATGGCCTCATCTTGAAGATTTTCAAATTTATTATTCCCCTACATGTATCTCTGCGGAAAGATGTGCTGACAAAAATTCATCAAGGACACCTAGGTATTGAAAAGTGTAGAAAACGTGCACGTGACATTCTCTACTGGCCAGTTCTGATTGGTGATATAGATCATATGGTGTAATCTTGCAGCACGTGTCAGGTATTCAAACCAAAGCAACCATCAGAACCGCTGCAGCCACACGACATCCCAATCCACCCATGGCAGAAGGTAGGCACAGATTTGTTTACATATGCAAACTATGATTATCTCATAGTCACAGATTACTACTCTCTCTATCCAGAAGTCATGTCACTGATCAGTACTATCAGTAAAGCTGTTATAACATCACTGAATGCTATCTTCACGCGGCATGGAACTACAGACATCGTGGTGAGTGACAATAGAATTCGAGGAGTTCAGCAAGGATTTGCACTTTATTTATACAACATCAAGTCCTCATTTCCCTCAGTCTAATGTATTAGTTGAGAGTTCTGTGAAAGCTGACAAAGCTCTCATCCAGAAAGCAATTCATAGCAACCACGACATATTCTAGGCTCTTCAAGCCTATAGAGCAACACCCGTTTTGGGCAACAAATCTCCGCCACAGTTTTTACTGGGCAGACGCATTAAAACATCCCTGCCTATCCATCCACAAACTTTCAGTGAAACATAAACAGAAGGACTATCATGATCAAAGATCACAGGAACTACCACCTCTACATGTAGGTGATAGATTTCGTCTCCTTGACTACAAGAGTAACAATTGGTTAGAGGAAGGGAACGTCCTGGAAGAAGTAGCACCGCGATCTCATCAAGTTCAAGCCGACAACGGTGCAAATCTTCGACGAAATCGTAAAGATATTCGAACAGTTCCATCTCTACCCACCAACGCAGTGAGTGATCGGTTGAGTGCAATTGATGAATCAGAACCTCCAACCCAGGATGAGAACACACCAAGTGATGTTAAAACACCTGGAAATACCAGTGAAGGTACTCTCAGAAGATCCACACGGGCAGTTAAGCCACCAGAATGACTGATTAATACGTGCTGATCGATAGTGTAGGGCCGTGAGTGGTAAAGACTCACGAGGGAGTGATGTGCTAGCAACCGCTCCTCCCAATAATTCAGGACTCTATTAACATTGAGTGTAATTTTGAAATGCTAATTGATTGAAGTTAATGATCTGTTTTGTACGATAAGGGACACTAAATTCAGCTGATTCGCGAGAACTGTTCATGTAAGACTTGAACTGTTACTTATCTTGTAATTGAATGAATGAAAACGAAAGACTTTGTCTCAAGAGATTATACAGATTTTATAATTATTACAAAATTTACAGTATTCTCATTATATAATTTCTATCTCCGAAGTTTGTCTTCTTAAAGACAAAAAGGAAGATGTGTTGATAGTACATTTAGCTGGTACTGCTACTGTGCCTTAATAATTGGCCTATTAGAGTTACCTCCCCTGTGCTGTTATGCAGGAGTCTGAACATTGACAACACGTGGTGTACATGTGAGTTTGTTGCTGTAATACAAACCTGAAATACTGTTTACTACAAGTTATATAGTCGCTACGTCTAGTCATACACCAGTCTAATCCGTGTCGCTGATTGGATCAGCACAATTGTCACATGATCTAGATAGATAACAAATAGAAATAGACGAGATATGTGTACGCCAAATGTAGGTATTTCTGGAATATTGGTATCACTTTTGTCGATGGACATAACGTACACGGACATTTCAGGAAATCATAGAATGAAAATTTAACGCCATGTGGCACTTTTATAATATGTTTGATAAACAAGTCAACATGAATAAAATATAACCATCTGGATATAATGTTCGGGATGTGCGATCGCTCGTTTCGATTCATCTCTTGTTACAGGTATCCCCGTTCTATGTAATTCCATTCTTATATGCAACCGTGCATCCCAACCCCACATCTATGGAAGTGAATAACAAGTTAGCCCCTTTCAGAGCCTTCAAAATAGTTTGGCATCAAGAGACCTGAATTGTATCATCTCATATACATGTGGAATATTGGGACATAGAAGTTGTAACTTATCTAATTTTTAACCAATCGATTTGAAATTTCAAAATTTAATCCAGATTTTCATCTATGTTGTGAGATAATTCATTTTGGACAGTGAGTACACTCCGATTAACAAAAATGGGGCAGTAAACTAATATTATACAGTTATAAGTAGCAAACCTAGCAATATTGAACAAAGAATTATTTTAAAATTCCGTATTCCAAATTGTTTAACGAAATTGTAAAAATAGGCACAAATTGATCCAAATGAAATACGATACCTAGGTGTTATAAAGACAGAAAGTATGTTCTTGTTTCATAAAAACGCTTATAAGGATAATTATAGTCTTGGGCGAAATGTAATAAGCTATGAAGTAGAAAAATGTTATTTCCCAACTACATGTATGTTAAAGTACCGTGTGGTTAAATTAAATAAGCTTCATATTTTCGCGTTATCAACAGGTAACTGTACATTCATTCTAAAAGGATGTAAAACAATTATGCGCAAATTATTTTACTTGATTTAGATTATATATCGACTTGTTAATATTCTATAACGGTCAATATATAAATGAAAACGGGTTTCTCGGTATCATTTTCGAGAACATTTGTCTACAAAGTAGACATATTTCTCTCACCAAGTGGGGCTTCCACCAGCAAGGATAAAAATATGGACGATAACATATAGGCCTATATACCTTTGATCATATTGAAAGCGATTAAATAATTATTTTGGAAACGGCTACAATTTGAAACAGTATATTTGTGCCTGTTTGATAGATTATAACGTTGATCCTTGAATATGCCTGGATGGCGTGGTTACAATTCTCCAGTTATCCCTCGAAAGCTTTGGCAAGAACACGATCACCTTCCTTCCTCATCTTAGTGATGGTGCAATAGAGGATGTAATATGTGGTACCGAACGAGTAACTCGCACCTACAATCGCTCCGATGATAGCAGGAACATAGAAATGCAACGGCCCCATTCCCACGCCGATAACATTGATTGCGCTCATCAGGAAGTCCATTGCTGTTTTTGCAGTGATGACCTCGCGTGCTAACTCAAACGTGATCTCGGACTTAAGCAGAGCAAAGTCTTTATGAATGGCATTAGCCAGCTTACGCAGGGATTCGTCATCGAGACCGAACTGTTTCTGGTACAAGGAGAACTCGGATTGAAGAACATCCTCGTTAGCCCTAAAACCAAAACCCGCGATTGCCCCTCCGGCAGCCGATAGCAGAGCCTGGCCTAGGATACGTGACCTCAGTAACTTCTCTTTCTCATCAAGCATGCTGGTTGAAAGAGTATCCAAGCTGAAAAGAAAGGCTTCGCGCTTAAGATCGGGTAAGTTTGTAGCCATAACCCTGGTAAACCATTCAAAATCGTAACTTTGCTTGTCATAATTATCTATGAAGAAAATTGGTGTATTTTTGAAATCTCTCTCCAACTTTCGTTCTATTTCGTCCCTCAGCAATTGTATTACATCCTGTCTTGGTTTCCGGGGATGAAGTCTGCTTGAGTCGTAAACATCCTGGTCAACTTTTGCACGGAGAAAGTAAAATTTTCTTCCACGTTGTTTTATCGCATTGGCAAGTCTCATGTCGTTTTCGCTGACCCTTTCACTTGAGACGATGATGAAGAAATCAAACTTCGTAAAATCCATTTTGTCCAGGTAGATATCTGCAGGAAATTCAAGAGTGCCCATGCCGGGGAGGTCCCATAACATAACGTTAGGATGGCGGGGATGCGCGTATCCCATTGGTGGTGCAGTACCTTCTGTCACGCCAACTTCAGCCGCGCCTTCATCTTCTGCGCTGAGACCTCTGATAGCATTAACCAATGATGATTTCCCTGAACCCGACTCTCCTGTGACTGCAATATTTAACGGAATGGTCTTCCAGCTGTTTTCTTTCTCTTTTAACTTCGTGGCGACAGCCAAAAAACCACCAGAGTTGTACAGGTCTGTTAGTACGGATACGTCTTCGTTCGTTAACGCTTGTTTCATAGCTTCAATATCAATACCGCTGTCCAAGTTATCAGCTCCATCTCCTTCCATTGCTTAGATTTATCAGGAAACTCTTCTCGTTTAAATCTGAAAAA
>JAVTVY010038129.1:0-16539 GCA_036873755.1 Hanleya hanleyi | reverse complement strand
ACCATTTTATCTAGGGACTACTTTTTCTCCGCGGAAGCTTTTTCCCGAGACCGAATCACCACCAAAACCGCGACCAAACCGCATCACCGCGGATGAATACATCTTTTTTTTTTTTTGCCGGAACTTTTTTTTTTCTGCCGGAACTATGTACTCATTGACCTTTGGTGACCCTCCTCGTTGCTCCTCATTGCTCCTCAATCACGTATGCGAACACCCCCAATACAACCCCAAAATCAAGTTCTGCGCATGCGCAGTGAGGAGCTGTTACGTCCAGATCCACGCTACATACTACTAGGGTCTCTGAAGGAAATAAACCCATATTCTCTTCCAAGTGTCTGCATGATGCATCATCAGCGGAAGTGACGCCATCGCACGCATGTGCGCTTACCTGCTGGTGCCGCCTTGTAGGCGTTTGGGTGCACAAGGGTACCGACAGCACTAACGAATGAGCGCTTATGTGTACGATGACGACCCTTCCGGTGATGACATCACTTCCATCAAGAGTCAGTGGTCAAGAGCATGGCGTGTGATTAGAAGGTCGATATTGCTAATGGCGTTACGACAGGGCGTTAGGCTTTAAGATAGGACATTGAGGCGTAACGACGGGCGTTGATGGGTGACTTCGATGAATTGGTGTCAATTCCATGGGGCATCAAGTGATTATTCGGATCAGTCAGAGCTTCTGAACTATGTCTCACTAGCTCGTTGAAGCGTTAAGCTAGGCATTGGCGGGCGTTACTGTTACGTTCGTAAAGCAACCGTATCCCAGAGAGTACATAGTCGACGTTCAACAGTTAACGTGGTTATGCATAATCTGAATACGTTCACCAGACAATATACGATATCATGCGACATCAGAAGAATAGACATGGGTATGAAGACATGGAGGCGTCTGAATACGGTACCCACAAAATGCGGGTTTTCTCTATTACTGTTGACGTCACCGATGACGTTGCAGTCTCCAAAGTCCACCCCAACATGATCATCCATGACTACTCGAGTGTATGATTTTTTGTTTTGGGGTTTTTTGTTTTTTTTTAATCCTAATTTTGCATCTATCTCGCCAGTCACGTGACCGTAAGTGACCTCGCACCGGATGTGACATCAATCGGAAGTGAACTCCCCACAAATGGTAATAGAGTTGCCCTTTTTCTACTACTTCGGATCCGTTGAACAGTCAGATATTAATGAAATTTTGGGAAAGCCTTCTTCCAACCTTAAATCAACTTTCACAGGATGTAAGTATCCAGATACTGAGACAAAATATTTTGCATGGAAGACTTGATGCATCCACCAACATGGATACTTACAAATTGAATGTTGTGCTTTCACAAGCAAATTACTTTAGTTATGCTGCAAAATACATGAATCACCCCATCACTAACACACTATTTCAAACGTATCTAAAATGGCAGGGAAAAGTCATGAAAAAAGATATAGACATAAACTTCCTGAAGAAATAAGTTCTTTTATATTGCATCATTATACATTCCCTCATCCACAATGCGCTGAAAATATTCCGTAGCCCCGTAGTCATGTAGGTTTGTATGGGTGAACTAAATTATCCATTCAGAATTTAAAAAAAAAAAAAAAATGAATCATCTCTTTTTTTAATTCGATGAAGTTTACTTTTTAACATGGGTACCTTGTAATTCCGTCAACGTGAAATGAAATAACAATATTGTCGTGCACTGACAATCCATGCTCCAAGGATTCAAGTGTGGAAGGCCTAATAATTTTGTTGGCCATAAGCACCGTGAAAACATGCCATCCTTTCACGCTGCATTGTGTTTGATCCTTCAATATTTCTTTACATTTCCTCCCTCTTCACTTTATACTAATTCATTGTCCGTTAACCCTATTTGGTCTGGGGGCAGGGGCGTTAATTCAATTATAAGGGCAAAGTTAATATGAGAACGGTGAGTATACAAGAATATAATTTTTATTTTTCTCTCTTTGTTTTAATCAAAGAAAGACATAATGTGTGTTTATCGCTTGGTGTTTTACCAGTCGCTGTGTGTTACTTTGTGCTAGATATCTATAGACCTAATTGTGGTAACTTTTTTTATATTTTATGGTACTTTGTGGTAACTTTATGGTACTCTGTGGTAATTAGTCACTTTGTGGTACTTAACTTTGTGATAATTAGTCACTGCGAATGTAAATAACAATTTCCCATTCTTAGAGAAGACTGGGCTGTCAAGAAACACATATCAATCTAGAATCAGACATGAAATTTGGCAAAAATATTTAGCAGACACCATGTTCCGGTACAGTGTCTGCTGGGAAATTTATCGCGGTACGCATGCGCACTGGAGCTAGACATTTTTCAATGAGAAGATACTGCAAATTATGGTGACTCAAATTCGATGGCATTCCATATTTACACGGGTTTCATGTACGAAATTCGATATCTAAATGGAAGTAGGGTGTTCGGGGAAAAGATAGGAATTATGTAAAACTAATTATGTGGTAGGATAAGGACGTGGGGCACACAAATGACAGCTCTGTGTTGGTGTCCTACTCCCATGTGGATGCCGATTGTCGTTTTGCCGCAGTAAATATTCGCCAAATACAATGTCACACTTTCTCCGGAAAAGAACAACAAAGGTTTTGACATAAACAATTACAATGGAAACAGAATCTATTGACAGTGCTGATCCTGTTGAAAGTGATGTCATAGAAATTGAGCCTATAGAAGATTATAATTTTCAGAAGGTAAGTTCCAACAACAACAACAGCATTACCAAAATTTTGGAAAACTGTCTACCATACATTTGATCACACGTTCTCATTTTCAGCAGTGTATGGTGGATGGAAAGTAGACCCACTCGTAGCAGATCCTACAAATGTAGGTCGAATAAGTACAATTAAAATGTAACTCATATTGTTCCATGAAATGGGTTGTCTTATAGCACGATCGAACTATTCACACATATATTTCGAATAATGAATATCATCATCGCGTTATGAATATCTTGACTTCACGCTAATGTGCCATTTTATTGATGGCCAGTATCAATAGCTAAGCAGGCCCTAAAATTTGAAAAGTTTACTTAATCTGAAAATAGGTTATATAAATTGACCTTAGATAACTCATAGTTTGTTCCCCCATTTCTGAACTGCATAACTTATAGGTTATGCAAATAGGTTACACAGATAGGGCATGGCAAATGAGTTTTGTTTTAGCTAGGCATTGGTTTTTGACTGGAGTTCATTCAATAAAACTTGCTGTTGCTATCTACGCCAACATGTTGATTTTGTATGTAATAATAATATCAGGCTCTAATCTAACCCCTCTCAGCGTCCAATATTCAGACTCTGCCGTTGGCTTCCGGTGCCCTCAAGTGCCGCTGGCAAATAGAAAATCATTACCCAGTGACCAATTTTCATCATTACCACATGTTGCGTAAGTCCAATTTTGTGTGACTGGCAAACTTCTATCATTGGAATTTTAACCTCTATTCCTGAAATATTATCTCAAATTAAATTCCCATATGTCACACGTTTTAATCTTAAAACAGTCGAACGTAAAGTTTCTCTGCCATTCACTTTCGCTTTCGGCTCTCGTCATCACGCAGGTTCTGGGCCGCACACTTATGGTATTGCGTCTTGGTTAGGGCCCCATAACCAGGACACAAAGTGCAGTGAACCAGACTTGTGAAAGGTCGCTGTTCAAGCCGCTCAGCTCGTCGCTATACAATTACAATGTCAAACTTCACAAGATATGAAAGGTACAAACACCGGGCTCGGGCTATATTTTACGTAGGATGAATAGATGTCCAGAAGCGAATATATCTACTTCAGGTTCATGGGAGTCGGGTAAGAGGAAGTTGAGAGACTTTTACCCTGTTCATATAATCCCACAGAGTGCTATATACACCGGGGCTGTACAATATCTAGTATCCGAGTATTCAAAACGCACATGGGTTTCGCGTTCAATTATCTCCCCTTGACTGGGGCTCTTGTGTGTGAAGTTAACATCGAAACTCTGGTGTGTACAGCCCATGCTTCGATCGGAAATGATTTTCAGGTTACAACAGGAATTTATTAAAATTGTGACACAGAGTTTGGGACATAATTTAGGCGAACGAATAATCGGTTTTGCGTCTTTCGATTTGCGTAACCATCAGGCGAACTGAACGATCGTTCCTTCCAAATTTTAAGGCCTGCTAAGTTTTATAGCCACACAGCTGTTACAGACTAATTAGGCCATTTATTAATCGAGGGTATCGTAGTAGATACAGGCCTCAATTTAAGGAGTGCTGATGGTAACCATGAAATCTACACTGGTAACCTATGGCAACCTATTGCATAATTATTAACCTATTGTCATATTATTAGTCGAAATTATGGGGACCTGAAAATAGGTTACACTATTTTCATATACATGCTTAGCAGCCTCTGGCAACCTGAAACAGGTTACCACCTTAAATTGAGGCTGTAGATAGAAAGCCATAGATGTCAGTTGGATGCTTGATATCTGATGGTCAATATTCATTGATTAAGTGCAAAGTTGTGTCCAAAGTCAAGTTCCTAAACCCCTGTCCCCCTTGCCTGACATGGGAAGGGTGGAAAGACTATTTACGCTAAACGTATGGTGTGGTCAACTGAGTTTAGCAACTTACTTCCTCTACAGATCCATATCCTATCAATCACCACTGTTTATTTGGGTCTTTGACTTCGGAGAATATTTGATATAGCTTCTTTATCTTAAATCCACACACACCATTTTCTTTCAGTCGTCTCTGTTTACCGGAATGATTTCGCACCGTGAGGTCAATGAGCAGGTGTAAACGATACATTTAAATGAAGGTCACATGACTATGTTTGGGTCTCTAAGAAGTCGTCCACACTTCCGCAACCGTGGTCAGATGTTTGCAGCTCAAAAAGCGCACTGGAATCATAGCGAAGCAGTTATTTGGTCACCTGTAGTTTACATGCATGAAAATAATCTTGCCGTTTGAAGCCGATTCTCGATGGCTATTCCGGATATTGTAATTGCGTAATAAATATCACTTGGATTTATGATGATGTCTTGGGGGCCCAAATGAGTTAAAGTGACCTTCATTGGCTGCTCTTCTGTTATGTATATACAATCTCTTGAAATACACTCCAGGCTCTCCAAATTCATACAACAGTTGTAGCTGGCGAGATGGGAGATGGATTCGGACCTGGTGTAGTTGCGGGGATCGTTGTGGCTTCTTGCTGGGATTGCTGCCCATCATTTGCGGATTGATGGGAAAATTATGCGTTGCGATGGGTTAATGGAGGGCTGATTCGATATGAACAAAAATGAACCCATTTTTTTCGAGGTCAGATTTTTTTCATTACGATAGCACATGAAGGATTTTACCTACACTCTTCACCATACCACATGAGCGACTAATGGAGTAGACATCTATTGAATATGACTGACCTTGACAAGCTGTGATTGATTGTTTATTGGTAAAAAAGAACTAATCCGCCAATTCAACCTGTCCGGCAATATTCATGTTCCCCGAATGTATCGGACTATGAGACAGGCTAGCCCTACGATTGGTTGATATTCAGATAAGGTGCTGGTGGTTGAATATTGGTGAGTGAGTCCAAAATATATATGACCAGTTGAATTCCAGTATCACCTTCACATGTTCGATGAAAAACCAGTAAAATCTGACAGGCAGTGTTTCAATGAAATTGATACTGGATGACACCATTTTAATAATAATACCATCTAATGTGATCACCGACTTATTGTGATGAAACACAATGTCCGGGAAGTACATGTATTGGTCTGGTTCCAGTAAAGCATTCTAAGTTTTAACCTGTTGTTGTGCAGAGATGAGTTAAATCTTGTGGTTGATGAAACCCTCCTCCAGCTGAAAGATGGTGATTTAATCAGAAATCTGTACTTAATAATTATCGCACATAGTACATGTAACTTGTTAGTATTTCTTCTTTGAAACCAGCAGGAGAGCTAAAAACTGCTCCACTGGACAATTCTTAGAAGTGTGATTTGACTGATGAGACTGATATGCAGGGCTAGAAATTACTATCTATTTGCAGGACATGTCAGGCAAGAAATTGTCATGTCCTGTAGTTTTTTTTAGATAATTTACATACATATTAATTGGATGCAGGACAATTTTTACAAATGTCCTGTTAAGGGTTGGGGCCTATTTCGACCCCTGGATATGTTATGTGATTGTCATCAGCCCAATGTCACTTGATCATGTTGATTGGTTGTTTAACATGACCAGCTCTCATCTATATTTTGACGGCAAATAATTAAAATAGATGAGGGATTTACAGTTTCACAAGTAAAACTTACTCATTTTCTTCATTATTTTTCGTATACAATAGGGTTGCAATTTAATAATTATATCATCTAGCATGTGTATTTGAATAATGAAGGTCATGCTAAACAACCAATCAAGTGGCAATGGCCTCATTCACAGGAGATATTTTTCGCTCCCCTGAATTGAAAATCAAAATCTAATTGAGAGGAGCTTAGGAGTGCGAGAATGATCACTCGCGAACGCTAAAACAGAAGCACCGATTTGTCTAATTTTCAAAGCAAGGTCAGGAGAAACAAACTATATATTAACAGTGACCTATATAAACAATTAAATATTATGTGTATTAAATAAGATTGCTTCATATTGGAGCCATAGAGGGTTAGGAATTTGCCATGAGCTCCAGTTACCAGTCAGTTCCATCAGATAAGGATATATATCCCATGACCGAATTGAATAATCTGCTGTAATCCAATTGCAAACAATAGGTGTAACACAATGATAATCCGCTAGTTTTCTAGTCTATGTAATAAAATCGTAAAAAAATACAATAAATATTTTCACACGCAATGGTCTTTCATTTGAGGGAAACATTACCTGAGGGTTTACGATCACTTTAAATTTCATGTGGCAAAATATGTGTGGACCCTGACGCTGTTGTAGCTATTCTCAAATGTCTAGAGCCGTATTGGAGGTCCAGCCAACTGAATACATGTATTTCCTGAAGCAGTCTTTGCCATAAGGAAAATATGGGCGAGCTGCAAATCAGTCCCCTAAAGTGCTCTGGGCGAGCTGTTAGCTCTTCGGGAATCACTCTCCTGAAACCCAAAAGGGGGAGCTATCGCTCTGCTTAGGTGAGTGAAACTATACATATGAGAAATAAAAGTTGAAACCTGAAAGTTGAATTGTTCTGTTTTTATTCTCACTTTAAACAGCAATGTACAACATTTATGTGAACATGTTGCTACAAACCCGACACCTTATCTACAGTTCTGGCAAGTATTCTCTACAAACAAACTGATCTCAGTATACACCATTAAACTGTCAGACTGACCAGTTTTCCACTTATCAGATTTCAACAGGTATCAAATGTCACCAAAATTCCAAAATGTGAACTTGAATTTTATTGAGAAAAAGATTGAACCCATAGACAACCTGAACATTGCCACACCACATAATTATCTCTGCCCACTGACATTCATTAATGAGGAGTTAATTTCCATAAATATCTTACTCGGTATGGAACATTCATTTTATTTGATGATGTATATTCCAATTTTCTGATAAGAAATAAATTGATAATTTGAAGAGCCCACATTTTCCTTTTGTTCATTCTGTAGTAAAGTAGATGAAGCAACATTGTCGGCCAGAAGGAAAAACATTTGAGTGAATGGAGTTAAAGAAATGTTGTTGTTGTTGCAAAATAAAATAAAGTAACACAGACTGATAAAACTTACTTCATCACGACTATTTTATACGCTATTAATTTTTTTTAATCATAAAACATTTTAGGAAATATATTCTGGCGAAATAAATTAAACATTTCAACTGCTTTGTTTTCAAATCGCAAGTTTAGTCCATGCTTCTATTACGTAGTAAGTTCAATCCAAGGGGGAGATTACTACTAACATGAGTGGAGCTGTTTTCTCAATACCCGCGAAGACGTCAACCTCATGCTGTACCAGCTGGACGTGGTAAGGAGAATTCCATGGTAAACCACCAAACGACTTGCGAGATATTTACTTGTCTTAGACGTTGTGTAAATTGACCTTGTAATACATTCTGAGATATCACATATTAATTTATACATTAAACAGTAACAATAGCGCAAAATTTATAGCAAAATAGATCGTTTTTCGCCAGCATTCAACCTCAACAAACGCTATCAAAAGCGTTCCGCCATTTTATACGAGAGACGCCATCTGGTGGCATGACCTCGTTACCCCTGGTTACGTTGAACAACAAGACGTCTTGCTCTTCGCGGGACGTACGAGTCTAAATAAATTCGGGATTACGACTTGAGCCAGTGCAATTTCTATTCATTCATCAGTCAGAACACAATGACACGAACATTTAGTTATTTTGGATAATAGTTTGGGCGAGCGAGAGATCGGTCGCCTGAGAAGGCTTGGGCGTGTGTGGGCGCGAGCGAGAGCGATCGCTCGCCTTTCCCGGCATTGACTGTGAAGTGTTTACCATATCATATTTTCCCACCACATTTATAAAATATATTGACCTACAGCAGTCATTCAATTTTGAGGAATCTGATCACATTCCTAATCACACCCCTAAAATTGATCTAGGTGAGTGGAAACGGCACTCCTTACAGGGCACTCCTTACAGCAACTTTTCTGCATACTAAAACTAAAAGCCTACAGGAGTAGGATTTACACTCCTAGAATCATGTTAGGGAAGTGATTTACAACACATCTACTGTTTTCAAAAATGAAAGACTGCTACTGTCAAAACCAAGTTGTCAAACAAGTTGAAGTTCTCAGACCTATCAAATAGTTCAGTCACAGTTCTCAAACCCAAATGTATGAAGTTGTTAAGCCACGACCGTGTCTCCCTATTAACTTGTCACACCACAGTTTTCACACCTGTATCGTAACATGGTTGTCACACCTATCAACTGTCACCCCCAGTTGTTATATACAATGTCCCATCATTTGTTAGACCTGTTTAATTGTCACATATGAACATTGCAAAATCTACAGGTGTCAACTTGTCACTCCACATGTGACGGCCACATCAACTCGTCTAATCACAACTTGTCAAGCCTATCAACTGGGGGGTGGATAGAGGGTGTCTGGTTCCATGCTGCTCCAAAGATTTCTTCTTTGAAGTAGCAGGAACACAACTGGGCTGGGTGGTGCTTAGTTGGTTCATCGCGATAAAGCGGAAATATTGTTGAAAGCGACGTTAAATTCTATTCATTCACTCACATCCCTCTGGGGATTGACCTGGGTGTTGTTGAAGATGGTTGAAAGCGATGTTAAATCATGTAACAACAACAACAACAACAGCATGGTATAGTACGTGTCCTTGTGCAGGGAAGCCACAAATAAAACAATAATATACAGTTACGTATATTAGGTCTACACTACCACTCAACTGGTCACAGATGACCATCTTTGAACCTTCTTGTATCAACCTTGACACCACAGTTGTCAAACCCACCAACTTATCACACGTGACAGTTGTCAAACCTGTTAACTTGTCATATGACAGTTGTCAGACCTATCAACTTGTCACACCACAGCTGTCAAATCTATCAACTTGCCACATTTGTCAAACCTATCATCTTTTCATACATGACAATTGTCGAATCTATCAACTTGTCCCACATGACAGTTCTCAAATCTATTAACTTGAACACTGCAGTTGTCAAACTTATCAACTTTCACACTGCAGTTGTCAAACTTATCAACTTTCACACTGCAGTTGTCAAACTTATCAACTTTCACATTGCAGTTGTCAAACCTATCAACTTTCACACTGCAGTTGTCAAACCTATCAACTCTCACGCTGCAGTTGTCAAACCTATCAACTTTCACACTGCAGTTGTCAAACCTACCAACTTTCACACTGCAGTTGTCAAACCTATCAACTTTCACATTGCAGTTGTTAAACCTATCAACTTTCACACTGCAGTTGTCAAACCTATCAACTTTCACACTGCAGTTGTCAAACCTATCAACTTTCACACTGCAGTTGTCAAACCTATCAACTTTCACATTGCAGTTGTCAAACCTATCAACTTTCACACTGCAGTTGTCAAACCTATCAACTTTCACACTGCAGTTGTCAAACCTACCAACTTTCACACTGCAGTTGTCAAACCTATCAGCTTTCACACTGCAGTTGTCAAACCTATCAACTCTCACGCTGCAGTTGTCAAACCTATCAACTTTCACACTGCAGTTGTCAAACCTACCAACTTTCACATTGCAGTTGTTAAACCTATCAACTTTCACACTGCAGTTGTCAAACCTATCAACTTTCACATTGCAGTTGTTAAACCTATCAACTTTCACACTGCAGTTGTCAAACCTATCAACTTTCACACTGCAGTTGTCAAACCTATCAACTTTCACATTGCAGTTGTCAAACCTATCAACTTTCACACTGCAGTTGTCAAACCTATCAACCTTCACACTGCAGTTGTCAAACCTATCAACTTTCACATTGCAGTTGTTAAACCTATCAACTTTCACACTGCAGTTGTCAAACCTATCAACTTTCACATTGCAGTTGTCAAACCTATCAACTTTCACACTGCACAGCAGTTGTCAAACCTATCAACTTTCACACTGCAGTTGTCAAACCTATCAACTTTCACATTGCAGTTGTCAAACCTATCAACTTTCACACTGCAGTTGTCAAACCTATCAACTTTCACACTGCAGTTGTCAAACCTACCAACTTTCACACTGCAGTTGTCAAACCTATCAACTTTCACACTGCAGTTGTCAAACGTATCAACTTTCACACTGCAGTTGTCAAACCTACCAACTTTCACACTGCAGTTGTCAAACCTATCAACTTTCACACTGCAGCTGTCAAACCTATCAACTTTCACACTGCAGTTGTCAAACCTACCAACTTGCCACATCATAGTTGTTAAAACTATCAACTTGTCACACATGACAATTGCCAAACCTACTAGCTGGTCACAATTCAAAGTTGTCAAATCTACCAACTTGTCACATGTTAAGAAGATCTGAAAAATTGACGAAATCCATCAACCAGGGAAGCTTTGACTCAAATCTTGAATGATGAGAACTTCCCTGAAAAAAAAAAATTGAAACTCAACATAATGTAAATTTGATTTCAATTGCAAAAATTTAAATGAAAATCATCTTGCTCTTTTTGGCACATCTCTGATTTGGGGCAGGATGTTAATGTCCTGTGAAATACATAATCTACAGCCATGCCTAAACAAATTAATTAAACAATTTGTATAATTATTAGTCTATTTTCAGACTGATTGATTAGCTCAGATTCCAATCAACACGTTCATCAAAGCCCATCTGAATGTTTGCATCAGTTTATGTTGATCTTTCACTTACAAGGTGCCAGGTGCATGCACAGGTGTTCTTCGTAAGCATTTAAATATTACATGTCCACAAAAATTAAGATGATTTGAGTCGACTATCTAATTATTTTTTATCTAAAAATATATATTAGGTCAGGACTCTCGTAAATATTAGGCCATCCACAATAATATTTGTGTTTCCAATAACCAACTTTAGAAAAATTGGGTAGGTATTGCCTTTTGAGGAGCGCAATCGTGCTCATGCTCCATCACACTCCTAATTTTCTTTTGAGGAGCGTCATTTTCGCGCACCTCGGCTCGTCAGTGTGTGTTGTTGTTGCAATACCATCAAGCACTGCTGTTGGGCTGCATTAAGAAAATTTATTTGATATAATGCCTGCCTCACCTCATGACTTCCCAAGAATAGTTTCCCAGTCTTTCCCTGCCTTTATTTAATCACAGTATACTGTAATAAACAAAGTAAATCCTGCCAACTTTCCTGCTATATTTGTGAACAGCTTATTTCTTTACAAACTTCAACAAAAACATTGTTTTTCTCATTGTAAATTATTTTACTTTGTCATTGATACAACTTGTGAATAATTGTTTCAACAAAGCAGGGTGCCTGCTACTAAATTTTCTGTTTTATATTTAATATAAAAATACAACTCCGAGCTACATGTGTGCTCCACAAACATTTGAATGTATTTATTTTTTATAAAATGTAAATGAAATTGGTATTAAAAGTATATACTGCATTGTTCCATCACACATTTATGCCCTCACATACAGTATACTACAAGTAATTTGAGGGTGTTAAATTCTAGGAGAGCAAATCACCCTCCTTGGCAAATTTAGGAGGACTGTTCATCATCTTTCATACGGCAAGGCCTGCCTTATGTTGGTTTATGTAGGTTGGCAGATTATTTTTTTATGTAATCTATGGTAATAGATTTACATTATAGGGGCATGAATTAAGTTTAAAGATATCCTTCCGCCGTCCGACCAACGTACACATCCTAAAGAAAGAGCTCTTGAGCTCATCCTTGATATTGTCTGTATTTTCTGTTTATCGTGATATTGTTTTCTTTCTTGAGTCTATTACTTTAACAATAGATATGTTACAATACTCTTTTGTATCTGAAAGTGTTATCTTACAGCGTTTTGCTTGTCCCAGTGTCTCAGTGCGCGAGTAAATAGGCAGGAAGTTGTCGGGGTTGTCCTCGAGTGATTTGACTTGATCACTGCTGCGAACCTATTCTTCTTCTAGGAGACGGCTTAGTTCGATAGAGGCGCTATAATACATTCTTTTAATCACTCTCTTGTTCATAATGTTTCCGTAAAATATTCTGGACAAACCCTGTTGCAAGGCATGTTAATTTTGTGCCGAGTTCGAGTGCACCATTTCCCGTTAATTTACGGTACGGTATGTCGAGTTGACAAGAATCGGTTCAGTCTGAAATGGTGAAATCAGCATGAAGACCGGGGTAGGTAAGGGGTGGAAAAATTCTAAAACTGGTGTCTCATTGTTCAATCAAATAGATTTTTATTCCGCTGAAAGCGTAATAATGTTTCATTAATGTAAGAAGAATAAAGAGTGTTGTTTATTCGAGCAAAAATCTCCAGAGAAGCATTGTCTTGTAAACAGAGCTGCGTCTTTCACAACCTGTGCCCCCCGCACACTATTTTTGGATCATATCATATTGGTAGGTCCTTTGTCATCCACACCAAGAAAATGCTTTGCCATAATCACCGATAATAAAGATACTTGAATCCTGACCCTGTCGTACGGATGACTTTTGGGTGTCAAACATTCGTATCTGGGGTCGATTTCATGAAACCTCACTTGAGACAATTTTCACACTTGAAAGTTCAAGTGCACTTCAAAATCTCCCTTGACTTGAGTTTTTGCTTTTCATGAAAGTTCACTTGAACCTGAAATCGCACTTGAGTTCAAGTGTGGTATGACCTCCCTTGAAAACCGCACTTGAAATAAAAACGTACTTGAAATGACCAATACGACGGGAGATGGTGTCGAAAAATAAGTTTTTTACATGTGCCCAAGCATCATAATACACGTAGGGGCATTGTTCTTCATCTCATAAGTCCAAACATGGCACAGACATATTTATTTGACACGTGAAATTCTACCGATCGGCTCCGACGCATCAAGGATTTTGAGCATGCACTTGATTCTGCG
The DNA here is from genome assembly GCA_036873755.1 of Hanleya hanleyi. Lineage (NCBI taxonomy): Eukaryota > Metazoa > Mollusca > Polyplacophora > Lepidopleurida > Hanleyidae > Hanleya > Hanleya hanleyi. The sequence continues at coordinate 3,023 of JAVTVY010038129.1, read as the reverse complement.
GGGGTACTATTTATTACCAAATTGCACAAAAGAGTTCCAAAAAGGTCACTTCAAACATCACTTGACCAAGTGCAGCCAAAAACGTTTGGTGGAACACAACTTGAGATTTTTTTTAAGTGCACTTGGTCAAGTGCGAAAATTGCCCTTGAAAAAGTCAAGTCAAGTGAGGTTTCATGAAATCGGCCCCAGGACTTAGTACCCAGCCACTGCGCATGACCCGCTATCACTAAGCCCATTCTGATTTTGACTCCAGGGGTGGAAGAGCACGCATACGCAATTAACTGTTTCCCCATTGTTTTAGCAAAAAGATATTTATTATCCGGAAACCATGAGAATATTACATTAGTGTGAAAAGAATAAAGATTATCTTTACTCTTAACAAGAGAACAAATACCCCAACGAGATGCTATTTGATTTACGGAGAAACTTCACTACAACCCATCTCCCCCACGGTTTTCATTGTTTTTGGACACGAACCACACTGCCCGGGATAACCTCACTTGAGTCACTTGGCAAAATCAGCAGGGGTGAAAGATGTAACAAAGCTGAACACGAGTTCATATTATTTGATCATATGAATATTTTAAACCCGTGAAAACAGTGGCAATATTTCAATGACATAAAAATAAGGTAACGGTTCATTCGAATACAAAATGAATGATGATGTTGTAATTTGCATGCGACTGGTCCCCCCCACCGTGATCACCAAACTTCATGATTGAGATCGCCCGGGGCTTGCGTGGAATTGTTCGAAGCACGTGTTGAGGTCAACAGGCTGTAAAAATTATAATGTGAAAGAAATACGTCCCAGACGTCACAGTTCAGGTACAAACTTTTAACCGGTAGCACTTTGCATGCAGCTTCAGTGCCAATCTATTTATGGGGTTGCTTCCTAGAGGGGGTCCGCTAATTGGCCATTCACTTTCGGACAGACCTCTTCACTTTCTATTTCATGCGACTTCTGACATTGCGAACGGGCTGACCTATTTCCATCTGGGCATGCGTAATTGTCTGACCAGTGAAAACGAAACCACTCCGACCCAAACATTTAACTAGGCCATAAGGAATTCATGATTTATCAAACAACCACGGCCGTGTAAATTAGCCTGCCAGTCGACAAAAGGAGAAAGAGAAAGTGGACGCCACTTTTTATTTATTTTCACTTTGTGCAGACAGACACTGCGGACTTGTGAAAGTAAGCTAGCAGATGAAATTCGCCCCACGTGAACGGTGACCGTTCGCGTAAAATATGGTTTGCGCAACCTTCACGTAACCTGAACGAGCGTTCCAACCACCTCGCTGGGGGTCTAATAACACCCCAGCCACCAGTCAGATTTTTGGACAGGATTCGGGGCCTTCGCGCACATCGCCGGAAGTGACATCATATATAGTAAAATAGATGTTTAACGAAAATTTTGATTACTTTTCAAGTCTGCATAATACCTCCGTTGACCTAGCGTTAAAAAGAATTATCTGGAGATAATTTTCCCTGTTTATCTGGACAAAGCATATGAAAAGTAGTTCGCTCATGTGCAACACTAAAGGAGTCGTTTGGTCGGATTCAAACTGAACCGTGCGTTGGTTGGTTTCCCCTATACGTCATAGCAACGTAGTAAAGGTCAACTTCCGCTATTGGAGGCAGGGATGTTATTGGAGCCTGCGAAATGGAGCATGCGCTGTGGGGAGGTTGCGAGCGTTCGCGTCAAAAAAATAAGGCCTGGCCCATCTGATAAAAACAGAGGCCCCACGATAATTATTCAGATCGGAAAATCAGACGTCTGCGGTATTTTTTTGCCGTGGATGGACGGCTTTACTACGGCAAACTCTTATAGCGAGGGCTGCAATTGATACGATATTTAATCACCAGAATATAAATATATTTAAAATAAAAATATTTATACATTTTTTTCACGCAAATAGATACCGGTACTGAACAAGACAGTGTTAGTGATTTTGTGACTATATACAGTACACTCTAATATTAGTGAAAGCATTATATAGCTAGGCTACTACTCTCCATCACACCATGAAGCAACAACAATAATCTACCAGTATAACCATGAGAATACCTAGCGTAAAACTGGAAACCAAAAATAACAATACAAAAAATTAAATATTTAACCAAAAATTATATTCTCATAAGGTTGAGAGAAATGAAACAGAAATTCAACCGAATATGCCATTTCTCCTAGGATTACCAGTACTAAAGTTTAGTGGGCCTAGAGAATTCATTTTACACAGTAAGAAGTAATCCTCAGTCTATATAATGTGATAGCATAGTATTTATTATATCCCCCGCAACGAAGTTAGGGGGGTATACTGGAATCGGCTTGTTCGTCTGTCTGTCCGTCCGACCGTTTGACTGTAGACACGTTTTTTCCCCCCGACTACTAAGATTTTGCTTCTATTTTAATGAAACTTTATATATGTGTTACCTATGGTTTGAAGATGTGCATGTCCTATTTTTACCCCTCGGCCAAAATTTGGCCGAAGGGTATTGTCGTCGTCATGTACGTCCGTCCGTCTGTCCGTCACACCTTTCTCGTTACCAAGATATCTTTAGAACGACTTACCCTAGGCACACCAAACTTGCAGAGCACATCCGTATGCCCGTGACCCAGAACCCTATTGAATCTGGACCTGATTGGTTGGAAACTTGGGCGGCCATCTTTAATTTATGCGAAACCATCACAGCTTTCTTGTTACCAAGATATCTTTAGAACGACTTACCCTAGGCACACCACACTTGCACTGCACATCCATATGCTCATGACCCAGAACCCTATTGAATCTGGACCTGATTGGTTGGAAACTTTGGCAGCCATATTTAATTTATGCGAAATCATCAATCTTGTGTATCTTAGGTACCATTTCTCTGTTCAGTGTGAAACTTGGTATAGATCATCGATGCATCAAGAAACTTCAAAGGAATGACCAAACCAGTTTCCCATATTCGGTGAAAACCTTGGCGGCCATCTTTAATTTATGCAAAATCTTCAATGTTATATATCTCTGATATCATT